>BMAO01035222.1:0-20161 GCA_019973975.1 Trichonephila clavata
TTCTGTTATACTTTTTAAACTTTTATTGTAAGAAAAGAATTATGTTGTAAATAAAAGAATATTTTGTAAGCTTTTTAATATTCTTTTATTGGAAATAAAACAACATTAAAGCGTTTTTTTCTCTATCTGGTACAACCTACTAGATTGTAAATATTCTATTGTTTACTATCCCAGGTTCCACGAAATAGTTTTATAGTCATTAGTTTTCTGATGGAAAATGCACCATTTTACATTTGTGTGTGCGGGGGGGGGGATCCCTACAATGAAGTAGAGGAGGCAGCTTATAGAAAAATCTAAATTTAAGAAAACACAGCTCCCAAATTTTAAGTTGCAAGTTCATACAAAATACGCAAGATTTCTCACACAGCTATAAACATTTTAACATCCTTCAAAACAATGTATTTAAGAGAAAAATATTTATCAATATGAGTGGCTACATAAACAAAGTATAAATACAAATTAAATGCAGAATATGAAATGCAAATGCGGATAACTTCAATAGACTTCGACTTCGACAGATAATGTAAAAAACTGAAAGCACATATCCCAGTTACTAAATACATTGTATGGGTAGGTGACACTCTTGGACCACAAGTATTATTAATGAGTAAATTAAATTAAAACTACTGCAAATGTTTCAATAATAAATACAATACTTTTTTAACACTGTCTTTACTTAAAGTAATGTTGATATACTTTAAAATTACTTTATATGCTTAAATTTATTCATCTAAATGTGGAATGGGGGTCCCCGAAAGCATCTTTTATCTCTAAGGGTTTCATGAGTCAAACATTTTTGAAGACAGCTGTTTTACACTGTCTGTGCCAGTTATACTTTCTTCGTCATTTCTTTTTTTCGGTTTGAAAAATAAATGGGAAAAGTAATATGTATACAGCACGTGATCGTAGACCTATGTTTCGTGTCCTGAAGAAAAAATTCACTGCATGGGAATCTTAAACAATCAAACGTCCGAGTGAGGGAATGGGCATTTTCATAAACTGTACGAAAACTTGTATTCGAACAGTGACTTAGCAGGCCCAATGTGACTTTTTTCTCTTCTTTTTCAACAAAAATCCCTTTAAAACATCCAAGAAGTTAAAAGATTAAAATAGCTTACGCGTGGCTCAGTAAAAATGTTCACACACACACACACCGCTTTTTTTAAAGCAACTATTTTTTTAGATATTAATGGATCCGTTTGTGAAAGCCGATCCCCGACCCCTTACTTCGACTTTAAAAAGATTCAAATATTTCTTGGCTTATACACGCAAATATACGGTAACTTTATGCTGTGTGGTAATACTAAATAATAAAAAAACTATTATCTATAAATAAAATTGGAAATGATAAAACGGAATGTACTTTGTGATTCATTAATATAAAAGAGGCGTGATTAAGTTTGAAAATATGAATCTAAAAGTATATACTGCTAAGAGTTTAAAATTCTTTTTAAAACGTGATTCACAAAAGCATGAAAATGAAATTATTAAAAATATAAAAAAAATTTTCCGCATGATTCAAAACGGAAATTTGTAACTACTTTGTTCTCCCAGGAAACTTTCAAAAAGTTTTCAAGAGCTTGTTTATACTTACGTGAACACTTTCTGACAACCTGTAATTAATGTGAATTCATGTACAGTTATGTCTTGGCGAAAATAATAATTGCAAAACAAACTCAGAATAATGACAACTACAAAAAATGGATTCAACTTGTGAGATAATTGCCCTTTATAAAATACGCAGAATGTTAATGATTTCCTACTCTTAAAATAACCATTCAAAGAACTCCTTGCATGCGTCTGGATGATAGCAAATAGATTTCTCTGGTTTTCTTCTGAAATCACAGAGACATAGACCAGTTCTTTCAGCTAATTTTCTAAGAAAAAAGCTCACTCCTTTCTCTTTAATCATTTGCTTTCATATCCGTCCATGGGATCCTATTTTGGAACCGTTTATTCGGTGATTTTAAGTGTGACTCAAATACAGCTTATCTCAGGGATGGGTAACTTTTTTCTTACAAGAGAACCTTAATGAGTCGTTTGTAGCATGAGACGATGTGCTATTCATTTATAAAGTTGAGTTGAAAAAAATTTTTTTTTTCATTATTATTCTGTAAAAGTATTGCTGTATAGCAGTGGTCTTCAAACTTTGTCGACTCACTGAACCCTTAGAACTGTAAGGTATTTTCGCCCCCCCCCAGAACATATATCTTGATCAGTGACAACACAAGGGGGGAGTCATGGAGAACCGGACCCCCTCTAAAGCCTTTGGTTTTTTTTCTATTGACTATAATCCTATGTATATAGTTCGCAAATTTAATTAGAAAATGTTATTTATAATTAATTTTATAAATTAATGCTAATTATTCATTCAATTATTAATATTTTACTGTTTTTTGTTACCGAAAATCGACGAAATCAAAAGATATATTGGGCAGGTATTAGAGCATGATACGAGAATAGTGGACCCTGCCCCCCCCCCCACTTGAAAAATTCTTGTGTGCGCTACTGATCTTGACATAATATTTAAAGTAGATCAATGTCTTATAGACACTTTCTGTAAAGAAAATATTTTTAAAAAAGTATTGGATTTGTTGTTAAAGACTTTTAACGTAATATTGATGCAATTTACTCATTAATAACATAAACATGATCTCTCTCCATGCCTTTATTTACATTTGTATTATATTTAGCACTGGGATAACATGTCATAAGACACACTGTACTTTTGGTCACTTATTTGAGGCGATCTCTTCTAATGATACCAGAATTCCCGTATGCGACGAAGTTAATACTAATAATAGTTTTTTCTTCCATATTTACCTCAAAAATTCAAATTGCTAATGATGAAGGAGTTGAGGTGTGGAAGTGTTAGCTTGGCATTCCGTGCAGCACTGCACTCCGAAAACTATCCCACTTGACGAAAGGCCCGCAAAATTTTTCAGGCCTATGTCGCCTTAAAAATGCTCGCATAACCACAGCTATATTTGTAAATTAATCATTATTTAATCTCAACAATCTGGATCCTCGTCAGGTAGCATTCCGTATTGTTAACGAAGAATTTAATAGTAACTATATTGTGTGTGCATATGATGGAACATCTAGTTTCTCAGATGGCGCATGGGGGTGTTTTTCGAACCAAGGGATGGGTAGACTTGAATCTCTAAGATATTGGGAACGTCCAGGTGCACAAGAAAAAGTTCCCTTTCATTCTGCAGTGGAGACTTTTGCTTATTATTAAGGATTTGTATTCCAAGATGATTCAAAGACGTACCATATAGCTCATGTATAAGTATCACATGCTTGAACATTGCACATTAGTTACATTGTATAGTTTGCTGTTCTTATCTTAATGTTCATTTTCTTATATTCAAAGGTAAAAAAAAATGGCTGCAGAACCGTAACATCTCTCTCTCTTCACTACTTCCAGTGGCATGTTAGCGCGGCCAGGGCTTAAGCCCACTTGAAAGCCCGTGGAACCAGATAAGACGGCAAATGATAAGCAGGAAGCCTTGAATCCTGACAGGGTTAAGGAAACACTTATCCAAGATTGGTACCGGGAAATGCCTTTTGAAACATTCAAAAATAATTTCTGTCATTGTTCAATCGTTATGCGTCATCGTTGGCCTTACTAAATAAGAATGACACTCACAAACAGTCAATGTTTTTATAGCTTCTTCTTTCACTTAAAATAACTGAATGGGAAAATTTAACTAATGTCCAGTTTCGTTAATAATAAAGAATGAAGCATGCACCCTTTTTGTTGAAATAGTGTTAAAAGCTCTTTTTTTTTATCTTCACGTCACAAAAGGCAATAAATATATTTTGCTTATAGCTCAAATTTTTAGACACATTTTTTTTCTTTACATGCACGAATTCTTGACGTTTGCATGCAGAATAGTTAATGTAGTTTGTATGAAGCATAACTTCTCTATTTCAAGCACGTATTGCAGCATGTGAAGCAATTTTTTTTTTGCTCACTGTATATTATAAATTGAAACTAATAAATTTATTACAGCCTAACATGCAGCTTTCAATTAAAAACCATTGGGTTGCAGGAAAATCAAACATAACTGGAAAAATATTGAGTTTTTTCAAAAAAAAACACAGTTTTAGGAAAACGATTGTGGTAGGGGGAGTTGTGTTACATTTCGATTTCAGATTTAGGGCTCCTGCAAGATGACGAAGACAACATTTGAGAAAATACCTCACTCTCCCGATCGTCCAACCATGGGAACTTTGAAGTTCAGTTTAGTTTGATGTAAAAGAGCACGTTTTATTAGATGCGAGATACTTGAGGAAAACAAGATGAAGAAAAAAAAAGAGTGAAAGGCTGTCTGAATCGCTTGGTACAGGAATCGTACCGCACCCAAAGTAAAGGAGTGAAAAAGTTGTGGTGCAGCATATATGTACTACCGAGTTTTAAAGATTAAAGAATTTTAAAATGAGTATATTTAAAGTATGTGTATATTATGCATAAAAGGCTGTTGAAAAACAATGGACAAATTTAAATGTTTTCTAAGTATGCTGCTTTATTATGTTACTCAGGGTGGGGAAAATGAATGTATTCTGGACGAGTGGATACGGTTGGACGTAAATGTGACGCAAACACTAAGCAAGCTGTTTTCCTGAGATAGCAATGAATGGCTTAGACATATGGATCTTTTCTTATATTTCTGATGAAGCCTGGTATCACTTGGTGGTTATATCAACCATTGGCAGTGGAGAATCCACGTAGCTTCTACCATACACCATTACACGATCAGAAGGTTGGTGTTGGTTTGCAGCGTCAGCAGCCGCATTATTGGTCCCATCTTTCATCAGACGGCAAATTCGATAAGAGCGTGAATCCTTATGAATAGTCGACATACCGTTAAATCCGGCGTATAACGCGCACTTTTAACACAAAAAATAAGATCGAAACTTAAGGGTGCGCATTATACGCCGAATATAAAAATGAGAGCTTTAAAAGTTTAGGAAAAGGTGAGAGCATAGATTTCTACATGTAATCTATAAATAATGTTTATATAAAAGAAACGACATTTCTTCTGAGCTTAAAGGGTTGTAGTTCTAAAAGTATGTTTTTTTTTAAAGCTCAGAATAATACCTCGAATAAATGACTTCAAAAAATAAGAGCATTAAGCACATGCATTTCAGGTTCCTTAAAAAAAAGGGGGTTGTTCGTTATACGGCGAATATACTTAAAAATTAAAATTTGCAGCTTGAAAGTATAGGTACGTATTATACGGCACGTGTTATGCGACGAATTTTGCGGTTATTCTTTTTTGAATTTTTCAAAACTCTCTTCCACCATCATTTTCAGTTTTTATGAATAGATATACTAATGCTTTTTTGAATTTTTCAAAATCTTTTCCACCATCAATTCGAGCTTTTAACCCTGTAACTGTCAAGTTATTTTGATGATTTTGGTATATAAATTGTCAAATTTTCTTTTATAATGCAAAAAACAAATGTTTAGCACAAAATAAAATATACTTAGTCGTCAAAAATTGATATATTGAATTACGTCATAAAGATTTTTAGGTTTTACAGCAACTACATATTCGCTTGAGGTGGCTGCCACACAGCGTGGCAGTGGTAAAGTTCGCTCCTAGTTGAGCATTATTTTCTTCAAAATAAAAATAAAAATAAATAGAAATGAATATCTATATTAGTAGCTCAATAATTCAGTTTTGTGTGGTATAATATTGGAAACCCTTTTCCAAGCACAGACCCCCCACTCCACAATTATTACACCAGAGTCGTGTTTCCTTCCGTGTCTTTTTCCATCTGGATCCTTTTTTAGACTAGTTTTGCTGTATCTTGTAGGCTGACATTTCGCGGGAGTAGGAGGAATATGGATATAAAATGCCATTCAGTAAGATGGGCAAGGTTATATATATATATATATATCTACTGTGGTTGGTCTGCCAGGATTCTTTTGTCACAGAAACTGTGTCATCATATTTATGTAAATGATCTTCTACAACTTAGATTCGAAACTCTAAAAATATGATACGGTTCTGAACAACATTTTATAGAGCAAAAATGAGTTTCAGAGTATCTGTCTAGTAAATGTAAAAAAATATTTTTATAATATTTTTTTTCTGATGTTTTCGGATTGTTGGATGAAAGGATATTTTCTGACCAAAACGATCTACATCACCCATGGTAAATTACCCCAAAAATTACCCCGTATATTACTCGGGTGTGACGTTTTGGGGTATTAGTGCTACGCCCGATATTATCTCGGGCATTACAGTTAAAAGGTTGAAAATCTGAATTTTTCAAAAATTTCTATAAGAGGAAAAAGGAATTAAAAGAAAACTTCTCATAAATCTCTCTCTCAAAGTAATATAAATTTTAATCTGTGTTTCCAAGAAGCATATTTCACAGCATTAAAACAGTAAACATAAATCTGATTTTGAAACACACAAAAATTGAGCAATCAATGTTCAAAACAACAATATATTAATATCTTCAGCATTTAAAATGTCATTAAATCGAAGACATAAGTAATAATTTCGAATCATCACTAAACCATATCTAGGCGTAAAGGAAGAATAAAAAAAATGAACGACATTGTAATTTTATAAAAGTTATTGCAGTAACTATTTTTTGCTGTGATAAATGTGACAGATTTGCTGTTAAAGAACAATAGTGGAGCATTTTATTTATATCTATAAAATAAAGAGTGACACAAATGGTATTGGTTAACAGTTTCTCTTCCTGTGCTTTGATTTATAACTGGATCTGCCATTTATAGATAAAATTCTCAAACATTTACTTTGAGCACATTTAACTCAACTTGTATTCTGATTCATTTAGAAGTATTTTTTTCTTACCATTTTTAATATCGTTTCTCCTTTTAAAATATAGGAAAATTCAAAATCAATTTTTTTAATGTGCTAATTAACATTCAAAATAACCTTTTATTTGCGAATAATACTATTGCTATCCGAAAATATCCTACAATGATTAATGATTTATCGACAGAATAGAATCGCAATAGGACTTTGTGTAGTGATTTATAACAGGCCTTTACATTCAATGTCGAAACAAACACCGGTTTTAATGAGCTTTTGGGCACCTTAAAATAATTTTAAAGTTCTGTGAATGATCGTGACATTGAAACAATAAATATTGCCATTAAATGTTATGCGTGAAAGAAATGTATTATAAATGCTTCCGCCTAAGATAATAAAATATTTTAAAAAAAATAAGAATAACCACATGAGATAAAATTCAAATGTTCTTTTTTATTTCACACTGGAATACTAATAGAAATAAAGAATACCTATCTCAGACTAGAAAAAATATAAAATATAGTGTTCATTATAGAGTATAGTAAGCAATCTAAATTATTAAAAAGATTAGAATAAAAAGTATAAAATATTGTCTCTTATTAAAATATAACCGTAATTTTTTTATAGTTATATTGTAATATTAACATGGGTTTCAAATAATATTTTTTTTATGTAACGAGGGATCGGCAACCTATGGCATGTGGTACATTTCTCAGTGGCACTCGGCACTACTCAACAAATTTGTCAATTTTTGAGCGGATGGAATTTGATAAATTTGTAATGGACCCCTTATTTGACAAACATCTTCAGAATTATGAACATTTATGGAAATACGGGAAAATCTGAAAGATAACTCTTAAGATAAATTTACTGCAATTTTGTAATGTATTAAATATCATTGCTGTAGAGGCTTAATTGTTTGAAGAGGGGAAATTACTTGTACTCTGCTTTCCACTTTTGAATCTACACATGTAAATAAAAAAAAAATCTTTCCTCATACGAAAAATATTTATAGTCCAAAAAGAAGCTATTAACAAATGAATGCTTAGAAACGTGTCAAATTGAATGTTAAAAATAATACCCCTGATAGAAGAGCGGTGTAAGCAATAGTTCGCATTAAAATTTTTATTTAACTATAATGAATGAAAATACTTATACTTCATGTTGTTTATTTCTTATTTTAATAAATATGTTTAAAAATACGTAATATACGTGCAATTAAATTTTGTTTTTTATTTTTGTTGAAGAAATAGTTATATTTTATGCTGTTTATTTTTATGTTAAGAAATATTTTTAAATCATGCAAAATTAATGTATAATAAAACAGTAAATCTATATTATTAATCTCTAACTTTGCATGCATCATAGCAGGAATCAAATTGTTTCGAAAATATCTTACGTTGTGGTACGCTGAATCATGTTGGTAGATTGGCTTGGCATATTAAAGATGAAAGGTTGCCGACCCCTGATGAAACGTATTATCTTCTGATTCGTTTGAAAGGGAAAGAAAAGGATTTAATAATAACCAGAACTTAGAGCTTTTAAAATGTTTGGTTTGCTCAGTCCTATCTATCATGATTTGAATATTTCGAATTACAAAATGTGTGATCTCGAAAGAAAAAAAATCGAACATCTATGAGAGATACTGAATTCTACATATATAAAAATGGATGTTTGTGTGTATGACCTCGTTTCACTCCAACACCGTTGAATCGATCACTATGAAAATTGGCATGTATATGTATCTTTTTTGTGGTGAAGGGTTTTGTGCTATTCTCTTGGTTGCAGCTCCCCACCAGGTAGCGCTAAGACGAAAGAATTGCTGCACCTTTCAATAAATCGCCAAGTTGCCAACATGGGTCGCCAAGCACAGAAAAATTTGGTTTGGATAGGTTCTCTTTTAATGTTTATATATATATAAATGGATGTTTGTTTTTTTACCTCGCTTCACTCCAACACCGTTCAACCTATCACTATGAAAATTGACATGTTCTTATATTTTTTTATGGAGAAGGTTTTTGTGCTATCCTCTTTGTTGCAGATTCCTACCAGGTGGTTCTATAGCAGGGGTGGCCAACCTTTTTAGGAAGAGTGCCACTATCTGATAAATAAAATTATGTGTGCCACTTCAAACTATTCCAACAAACAAAAGAAAATGAATACGGGAAAACATTTTACTTATAGGCTTATTATGAAATTTTTACGCAAATAGCACATACTTTATACAAGTCTACGTAGTGGACATTTAAAATAATGTAATAAAGAAGACAAAAGTACAAACTTAATTTTTATTGGCAAAATTTTCTTTTCAATTCTGTTCAAAAATTTCTTTTCAGTATTAATCAATTAGGTTAGGTATAAAATAAAAATGACCAACCAAAAAAATTTAATTCTAAAGAATTATTAAACAGTCAGTACTTTAATGTAGTTTTATAATTTTTAGATTTTTTATTGAGTCATCTACATTAAGATTAATTCTCGAAGATGCTAACAGAATCGGATTGTTCTAGGTGTGCATCAGTTTCTCTTTTTTCTCCAAAATCGAGATAAAAAAAGAAGTGTTTTCACAAAAGAAGATATATGATCAATCAGGATTGGAAAAGAACAATATTTTCCTTATAATCTTAAATTTAAATTACTTAAACGTCTTATAGTATCGGTAAGAAAATCTAAATATCAAAGCCTATGTTCATTCTTGAGAAGCAAACACTCACTAGGCAGTTCATTGTTTTCTTCCAGATATTTTAAAACACATCCCTCAAATTCCTGAATCTCACGAATACAATTTCTTTGGAAAACCAACGCACACAACAATGAAGGAGTGTTGTCTGCAATATAATTTTCTATTGTAATTTAATTAAGTGTATTTAAAGTAGGTTTTGACGTTTTATTCTGTCTGAATCCACCACCTTTTAATAAAACAGTTTAAAAATTAGTATTTATTATTATCTTTTCAAATTTTTTAATCGTTCAATCTGTCTTCGCGCGCCACACTAACAACTCAGCCGTGCCACACTGTGGCACGCGTGCCGCGGGTAGACCACCCCTGTTCTATAGCATATCAATTTCTGCCCCGTTCAATCAATCGCCAAATTGATAGCATGGTCGCCAAAGATGATGCCAATTTGGCTCTATCGCCAACATTGCGTTATGTTTCCATTGAATCGCCATTATAATGTAAGGAACGGTGTTGCTTGTGAATCGTACAATTTTAACATAAAATATAAATGCAACCGAAAATAATATTAGCGTATTACACATCCAGATATAAATTATTTACACTACTTTAAGCGTTCATCATATAAAATTTGTAACAATGTGATATGTTTGCTGAGCAAAGATCAGATTAGGAGGGTGTTTTCCCGAATCGACCTATAAAACAGTTACAGAGCGTTATAAATGAAAAAAAAAATCCTTTTTATCAGCTGTTAGACTTTCAGACTTAAAATTTAACAAATATGATTTTTTTGTTCAGCTGAGATATGCAAAAAGCTTCTTTTTTGTTTAATTTGCAATTCCCGTAAAACTCTAACTCATTAAAAACTTCCTTATCCTTCACAATCTATATTGTTTAATTTTTCAATTCACCCGTGCGAAGAACGGGTGTACCAGCTAGTATAATATAAATGTACACACCTTAAAATAAAAAAAATAAAAATATTTATTCAGCATTTGTGCAGGAGACATTTCCCCCCCTTTTATGGTTACTGATGATTAAAAAAAAATACATAAATTATTTACAAAAGGTAATTTCTTGCGAGGGGTATCACTCGACCGTAAAAATCCAAATTTCAATACATGATTAATTCCATTTTAAATTCCAATGCTGAAATGAGAGCACAATAATAAAAATGTAGCACAAAACAGCAGATATTTTCCAAAATATTGTGACTGTAGCTTTCCTATTTTACAAGATTTTAACATAATTGTGTAAACTTTTTACATGAGGTATTTAAACTATCATTGAATTGTTTCGGTACGTATTAAATACATATAGAAACGTTTATAATTTTTTTAATTTTTTTTTTTGAGTTTCAGAGATGTAGATTAGTCATTTTACGATATAATTTTGAAATTTGTGTGTTTGATAAAAATAAACACTCTTAAGTATATGTTTGTTATATTTCGTTCTGCATCATCTGAAGCATTTTTTCCCATTTTTTTATTCAAAAGTGTTTACCTAGGGACATCTAGAATAATATGTAATTGCAGTCTTTGTTTGTAACTATGTGGTCTTAATTATTATTTTAGAAAAAAGGGTATCTAGGGTAAAAAATAAAGGAAAAGAATAAAAAAAAAAGGATTATCAAACATAAAGAATAAAAAATAGGGACGGGAGACCTGTGATATGCAAACAATATTTTTAAATTCGTTTCAAATAGTCCAATCGCTGACACTTAAAATTTTGGAAACTGATATCAATGATTTCATTAGCTCAAAAGAAAATGAGTCAAAAATGTGTGGAATTTTCGATGAATTAGAATACGAGTTAAAAGTTAAAAATTTTGATTAAAAACTTACTGCATAAATCAGAGATTACTGTACAATTCGGCGTTTATCACGCATCTATATTTTGAAACTTCAATTTTTAATTTTTAATTACATTCGCTGCTTTTGACGCGCACTTCCTTTTTTACGAAGAAACCTGAAATTATGTGCCCAATATTTTTATATTTTAAAGTCATTTATTCGAGGAACTATTCCAAGCTTTAAAAAATAATAGTGTATTTCTAAAAATGCAACCTTTTAAGTTCATAAAGAATGACATTTCTTTTGAATAAACAATATTTCGCTATTTATAGTTTTAATCTTTTTCTGCGTTAGTTTTTTTTTTATTTTTAAAGCTCTCATTTTTATACCTGGTGTATAACCCGTACCCTTAAATTTTGATGTTATTTCTTGTGTTAAAAGTGTGCTCTATGCGCCGAATTTTACGGTGTAAAAACCTTTGGCCTTAAGATCATCTGAATCATTAACGGTGGTCTTGAGTCAGTTTCTGACTTTAAAAAAAAAACCAACCATTATATTAAATATTAGCAAAATTTTTATCCAATTTTGATTTATCAATTAAAGCACTATTATTTGTTGCAAATTGTACAGTTAAAATTTTATAAAAGCATGCATATCTCTTCAAATGCTTCCTCTGTTCATGTTTTACCTCTTATATTCTTAGTACATTTTAAGATTAAGTTCACTAATATTTTATTTTTATAGTTAGTCCAAATGAAAGCATTTAGGAGGTATTAGAACATACGATAGCTTTACGAAACCATACATATTTTAAAAATTATTCCAGTTAAAAATTTTCAAATGAATATTAATTATTTAATGAATCGGTTAATTGATAAATTAGAGAACATAATTAGAATACAGTAGAACGTCGTTTATCCGAACGTTTACTATCCGGAGCGTCAAATATCCGAACCAAAGTCCGGATCCGTTTTTGAATAGTGCAATGCTCAACATTTTTTTTCTGTGATGCCAAAAATGACGGGAAAACCCAAGGTGAGGGATATTTGGAAAAATTCAGCTGTGTGATTTAGTAAGCATCTGCGCTGAATATTAGGCCAGATTGTTTCAAAGTGAGGTGGTGAATACATGCTCTTTTGTTGAGTTTTGTTTATGTAAAAACCTGGATGGCATGCGATGCAGAAGACTGGATTTCAAATGCTAATGATGACGAGATTGTGACTTCCGTGCAAGAAGAATCCTACCCTGTCGACGATGAAGCGGATGAAGACGAGGACAACAACAAAGAAAGTAGAAAATGCTCACGTGTTTCTGCATTAGAGATAGCTATGGAAGTGGTACGAACAACAATCAGAGTGCTGTCGTACTAAACTACTGCTGCTCAAGAGAATCAGGGACCTTACAGTGAAAAAACGAAGGTGTACAATGGCACAGCGAAAAATCAGTGATTATTTTCCACAATCAAGGTTAAATTGCGACATTTTGCACCTATTTTGCTTTTTGTTCAAACACGTTTCCCGCTTGTGATGATTTTCAGTGTGATGATTTCCCACATGTGTCCAGTATCATAAACATGCATGGATCGCATTCGATTTTCGGTTATCCGTACAATCGCGTATCCGAACGGTGTCCAGTCCCAATTGATTCGGATAAACGACGTTCTACTGTATTATCATGAGACCTTCCGCTTAAAAAGTTTCCCTAATCGGATAACTTACTCTATCTAAAGGTTTACCATGTGTCTGTAGTTAACCCGGATAGTCCTGGTTTTTTCGTCTTGTCCAGGGTAAGTTGCATGGTAATGGGTTGCAAAAATGTTCGGAGCTTAGAATTTTATGACTGATGAGGATTTTCTTTTAAAAATTTAGACTTATACCTTGACATCACGCATTTAAACATTATCTTACCACCCTGAATCCCTCAGTTTACCTTGGAACAATTGGTGATGTCGATTTTGATGGAGGATGTGGTTACTGGTCTCATCACAAATTTTTTAGTCATTTGGCTACTCACAACAAGATAATGCAGGTTGCTAAGTTGTTAAATTGTAAAAGATCCCACAAATGTTGATGACCTATTTAATGTACGTACATTGTTGGACCAGGTAATTTCAAAATTAAAGGAAGGTTTTTGGTTCAAGTTCTAATAAAATACCAGAAAGAAGAGGTTTAGAAAGCAGCTTTTAGGATGGAGGATCAAGACTGGTATTTCATGTTGCAATATTTCTAAAAAGATTGAATTTTGTAATGTGTTTGCTTGGGTTATCTGCCCCAGTTGAGAGAGTTTTTTCAATCACGGAGAACATTTATTCTGCAAACTTTCAGTATCTACTGTTAAGCATTATCTACAGTTTAAAATTAATTCAGAACTTTCTTATCGTGAATTTTATAATAGAGTTAAAAGGAACAAATCATTCTGGAAAAAAGGCATGTCTAGTGGGAAATACAACTTTAAAAAGTTTAATGTTTCAGTAAGCTATTAAGACTTTTATGCAGTTTCAAAAATATGCCTGGTTTGGACCTAAAAAATATGGTAAGTCTGTCTATGTATTGATCACACACACAGAATGATTAACAATAATTCTAAGAAACAATGAATATCTCTAAGCGTAGTTGACCGTTCCTTTAATAAGTATCAATTCTCAAGCATATTTTTTTAATAAATTCAATTGTAATCTCATTTGTCTAACGTGGTCGTAAATTACATATCACCTTCTATTTCAAAAAGGTTCCCAACCCGTGTATTGTATACATGTAACCTAAGAAATTTTATTTGCAGATTGCATCATAAATACATCATCTCTTAAAAATGCATGAGTAAAGTAAAAGGCCATTTTCTAAAACTTCTTCTTAGTGAAAAAAAACTTTATTTTTTAAAAAAATATTTTTGATTAAAAACCGAAAGGAAAGAAAAGATTTATAAAGGGGTGGGAATGGAGATGAAGAAGAGGCAAACCATGCCGAACGAACAAATCCTCACAACATTTCAAAAACCCCGAGAAAGCTGACGCTTTTTAACTCCTAAACGAAATTCCATCTCGATGATTTTCTGGAACATACAGAAATCGAAAATCGCTTCGAATGGTAATTTATTTTCCCGTTCGCATGCATTAACTGCGCTGTGTTCTACGTCTTCCTCGTCGCTTGAAAGCCGAATTTGCATTAGACAAACATTCGTGCATCTTCTAACCGCCTGACATGCGTTTCCGATGTGATTTTCCTACTTCTTTTGCTTTGTTTTTTTCATCTCCATTCTGTTTGATCGCATTTCATTCGATGAATATGCATTTGCTTTGTGTACAATTCCTGTGAGGTTTCACGAAATGGTTCTGCAGAGATGAAAGGAAACTGGTCTCGACGTAATTTTTCTCTCTTCCCTTCCCTTTATCCTGTATCTGTGGCGGTATTTGCCAGTTATGGCGTTTGGCTTGTTCCATAATAACACCAACTTACTAAAAAGGGCAAGAGATATTTCACCTCGCTGAGAAGCAACTGTTTTTTCAATGCAAGTGTTCTTATTTTAAGAGGGGGGGGGCATTATGTTTAAATTTAGCTACAGTATGTGTAAAAACTTATTAATGATAACAGCAAATTTTAATTTTGTTGTTGATACCAAAATCAAGATTTCTGTATCTGATGGAATACATCTAAGCCATGGGTGGGTGACTGTTTTCGGCTCAAGAAAATACCATAGAAGCGCTCCTTTTAAAACTGGTTGCATTCCTTAGTTAACCTTGTTCCTCAGAAAAGGTGTAAATGTCATTGTAAAAGCTAATTAATTTGAAATTGCTATTCAATTTAGTTAATGTGCTCCTTACATATCATCTATAGCTGCACGCACACACACACACACACACATTTAATTTTACTGTCAGTTTAATAAGGCATATAATGTCATTCTTTTCTCTGCATATTTTTGTTTTGTTTTGAAATCAGGTGCGAGATTGTTTGTTGAAATTCTCATCACAGCTTGCAAGTAATGTCAGCCAACTTACATCTATATTTACTCTTATGGAACTTTGAAAAGAAAACTTTTTGCTTTCAAATGTATGTTGAACTAAATATAGAGAAAAGTTTCCCTGTATTTGGTTTACTGACTGTCTTGAAGGGCAACTATTTGCCCATACCTGATCTCGGAGATGACTATTAAAAATCGCCGTGAAAGTCCTTACGTATTATAATAATGTTAAAAAAATTAAATCTATGCAGAAATTTGTAAGAATTTCAAAGAATACCTTATATACGATAAAGATATTGAGCGCTGAAATAGTTTCAATAACAATCAGGGTGTACACATGCTTCTTTTAAAGGGGAGGCTTGTATTTTAAAATACAGTAGATTTTTAGCTAAAAATTGAAAATATGTTGGTCTTTGAATGTGTGTGGGGGGTTGAACAACCAAACTTCACCCTTGATGTTCGACATTATAGCAATACTAGTAAATACATTTATATTATTTCACTGGCTTGCTTTCACTGATCTGGGAGAGTGAGTGCGTGTTTATTAACGTCGCACTAAAAACAACACAAGGGCTATTGGAAACGGTCCTCATAATTTTGAATCGCAGTCAAGTGGCGAGGATACCATGAGCTGAACCCTCTTTTCAAAAGTACCATATTACGTTTGCGGGAGGATTTTGACCACGACCGACAGATTTAACGCGCATTAGCCCCTTTACCCCTTGGGTCTTCAGTAACACTAGGGCTCAAACTCATGACACTCTGAACACGATTTCGTGACGATGACCTTGGCCCCGTAACTGATCTGGATGTCTAAGATTCGTTTTAGAGCAATTGCAGCATTTATTGACATTCATAGCTCGAATTAAAAAGCGGTTTTAACATAGGCACTCTTCATGTTAAAAAACCTGCGGTCAGAAAGTTCGGTGAATGAATTTTTATTTCAAATACAGTATTGTACAGCATCAGATACGATTTATTGTCCTTGAAAATAATCTTCCCGGTTGGTAATGCAATGTTGGAAATGAGTATTTAAGTCCTGGAAACTCCTGTAAAACAGTTCTTTCGGTATGGCTTTCAGCTCGGTCGTGACATTGCTTTGAATGTCGGTGATGTCCGTAAATCTCTTTCCCTTCAGGGCTTACTTCAATCTGGGGAAGAGGAAGAAGTCTGCAGGTGCCAAATCAGGTGAATAAGGGGGGTGATCAAGTATCACTACTCCATTCGTGGCCAGGAACTGCCGTACAACTAAGGCGGTGTGTGGCATCCATTTTGTACACCCTGACAATCTACAATAAACCTTTCGTCCTCGGCGTTAAACTAACAGAGAATAAACGCACTTGGAATCTTGGCAATTACAAACATGTTCAAATAGATATTGACCTTCACCACGCGTGACGCGTTGATATTCTACTGGTACAGCAACGACCTCTACAGGCTCACTTTCTGGTCACAAGTTGTATATTTATTGCAAGCAATACCAAAGTCTCAGTGGGGGAGGAAAAAGTCCTTTAAAATGAAAATCTTAAAACTTTTTTTTTATCTTTATGAAATGTTTTTTCAGTCTTTATCAATTAAAGCAGTTAAAAATGCTTTAAGCAATTACTATGAAATCATTATTATTATTAATTAGAAAATTTAAAAAGAAAGAAAATTTTTCATCATATTTAACCATTTAGACTATCGATTGAAATATGCCTTTTCTTTAAACGTGTATTTACTATCAATGTAACGTTTAAGGAAAAGTTTAAAAAAGTAATCATAAAAAAATTAAAACTAAATATCAATATTTTTTTTATTTATTTTTACAAAATATTCATTTATGAATGTTGTGATTTACTATTTCTTCATTTCCCAAATTTTCATTGGAAAAAAATCAGTTTTTAGATTTAGATTGATAAGAATATATTAAAATGAATATGCCTTTTAAAAATAATTACAATTCCTTATTTATAATGGAATATTCCTAAGACACAACAACATCATAAGAAAATAGATTTTGGTTTCAAAATATAATGATTTCTTTATACTATTTTATATTTAAGCAAGACTTTTTGGAAATTTATGTGATCTGATTTCAAACATGTGATTATTCGGTTTGATATGAACATTTACTTAAAAAAAATTCACTACACACCAAAAACAGGATAGAATAATCAAGTTTATTCGAATCGTTTAATGTATATACAGACGCACATAAATTACAATATATACAATGGAATTTTTTTTTCTTTCAATATAAATACTTCTTTGCAGTATAAGCAACACATGACACCTAAAATTTACTAATTCGTTATAAAGAATCACCACACAAATCTTGACGCAAACAGCGCCTTTTACATCTATTAAACACAAATACATATAACATACATTCATAATAAAGATAGAGGAACATTGATGTGTTGAATGCTTTTGTACTGCCACATTTTTACACTTAAACGTGATAATTAAGAAAATTCCTTAGACTTTTCCTTTTCGAATATGTAAAGGGTTATAGTATCAAGGGAAAGTGATAATTTTTACTGAATTGCACGAAAATTATACTGTACATTTCATATTTTTCTTCTTTTTTTTACATTAAAAAAGTAATGTATTATACATCCTTTTTTTTTTTTTTATCAAAATAATACAATTAAAATATGCGAAGAAAAAAAAGTTTGCCAAAAAATTTCATACTTTTACTATTATTTTTTGTTTCTAATATGTCAGTTATTTTTACACTTGGGAAAATAGCATTCAGAAAAAAAATGGATATCTTCTCGTTATAGCAATGAAATTATTTGCGTAAACTAAAAACGAATTATATTTGATTCTCTATCTTCTCAAAAAGAGATGTGAAAGTAAATTTTATAACAAAGAAACGATATTTCAAGTATATGAAAAGAGAGTTATAAAGTGAGAAATTAATTCGTTTTTGAATAGCTACTGAGAAACATTTACTATCAGCCACTTTCAAATAAAAAAACATTGCCATTCAAACAAAATTGTTTACAAAAGTTTTTAAGAAAAATTGTTTATAATAATAAAAATAAACTACTCGTGCATATTTTTAAAAGGAACTATTCTCATTAAGTTTTTGTTTCTGTCCTAACCGTAAATGTGTGTATATAATTATAAATAATCTTAAGAACTTGTTTAGAAAATGTACGATACTTGTAGCTCTTATTATTAAATACACAAAGCATAGAATAAAAATGGAAAAGAGAGATAATTTATTTTACTTATTTTTGAATAATAAATTAATTTAATATTAATTAGTCATTTAATTCATTTTCTCAAGAAAAATTCGTCGGAATCTTTATTGAATAGATTGTTATAAGTATCTAAAGCTTCTGTTCTTATTTTTATTCATTGAAAATTTACAATTTCATTGTAAAAAATATCTAAACATATCTTTTCAAATATTTTAGATTTAACTTTTAAAAAATAACAAAAATTAATAGTTAATGATAAAAACAAAATCTATTGCTTCTCGAATGGACTTACAATGATTTCAAGAAAAATATAAAGAGTTTTTTTTAATGTTTCAAATAAAAATATAATGTATGGTTTTATTCAATGACAAGAAAAACTTCTTTGAGAAAAATTGTATAATTCAGTAGTCCGAAAAATGGCCTTACAAAAAATGCATTTCGTGCACTTAATTTTTTTAAAAAGCCGATAAAGCCTATTGCTGATTTAGATTACTAATAGTTACTGAGTACTAAGTTAATTGTTGTTTCAGAAATTTAAAAAAAAAAGTTATATATGAAATACTGCGATAATTTGACTTTTTGAGCAAAAATAATATTAGCTTTATTTAACATTTTTAATAATACTTATATAAAGCGAATTCAGTTTCAAATCATTGGTTACCAAATATTTCACAAGAAAAGCTTGCGTTCATTAAATAGTATACATATTTCTAAGAATATTCTTGCCATTCAAAACTGAAGTTTGAGTCATGTCTACTAAGGTATATGTAATAACGAAACAATTTGTTTCAGGAAATGTTGAGTTATTCTTAAACAAAAGGTCAATCGGACTTTGAATAAGACTATAAAGTGGGCATGCTTATTAAAATCCACTTAATATACCTACTTAAGAGAAAAGGACCTACCACCTCAAAGGTCATATGGAACATCTTGGCCTTGAATTCAGTATTTGGAGATGTTTTTAGTTTAATCAATGTGCTATTCTCATTTTGCCAGCAAAAAGTCATGTTATATCGCTTAGTCTCTCAAAATTGCTTATTAGGAAATAGTAAAAACTCATTTTGAAGTTGCCTATTCGTAACTAAGCCCTGTATATAATTCACCGTCTTATGTTCTTTGCTATTGCTCTAATGGGATACGACCGCGTTGTTAATTTTGCATCTGATCGATGCTTTTGACAGCCAAGATTGATTTCACTGGACATTTTTTCTTTGAAATTAGTAAAATTAGCTAGTAATTAAAAACAATTACTACACCAAATATATCTAATTGAATCTTTAAAAACACAGCCTTGACGTATTGGTAATAAACTAACGCCTCCGTATTAATTCACAAATAATTTCGTTGAACCTCCATTTTCCTGATTTTTATATATGACCCAATGAATTATATCCTTCAAAATTTTATGTATAATTTGAAGAAGTCTAGAGTTTCGTTTTACATTTGCATATTACACACCAGGGAACGAGACTGCATTTGATTAATTTTTTCCCTTTCTTTTTTTGTTTAAGGTTTGAGTGAACTCTCAATGTACTATAAAAATCAATATATCTTCGTATTTAAAATAATTGTTTACAATTTTTTCACAGCCTGTTGAAGTACTAAGAAATTTTTGAATGCAAGGAAATACAACACTGATTTTGTATTAATAGTAGTCCGAAGTAAATTCCTTAAACATGTTATAACTACTTTTCATAAAATTTACATTATGATTGACAAAAAAAAAAAAAATGA
>BMAO01035223.1:0-17396 GCA_019973975.1 Trichonephila clavata
AATTAATCAAGTGTATAAACTGCATTAATTAATTAAACCATCGATATTTAAGTTTATAACTTGAACCATTAACAATAATATCAGTTTCTCCTAATGGATGAAAATTTTAAATATTATTGTATTAAATGCGAAAAACTTGATTTATTTAGGGAAATACTTTATCTCGTTATTTTTTTGATATAATACTAATTATTGCACCATTTTGTGTTTACTTAAAACATGTCTTCATTAGCTTACGGACTGTATATCTGTT
This sequence comes from Trichonephila clavata, assembly GCA_019973975.1. Classification (NCBI taxonomy): domain Eukaryota; kingdom Metazoa; phylum Arthropoda; class Arachnida; order Araneae; family Nephilidae; genus Trichonephila; species Trichonephila clavata. Next base: position 254 of record BMAO01035223.1, read on the forward strand.
ATGTTGTTTTACAGCTGAACGTTTATCGTTATCAATCATCAAAAAATAATAATGGGCTAAATTCATGTGACGTCATTGTCATATGATAATTGAAATATTCAGCCAATTGATTGATGTGACCTGACAATCACGTGGTAAATGCAATCATATGCTTCTAGCCAATTATTTTATGCGCTTCTGTTGCCAACTTTTGCTTTTAAAAAGTTCATATTTGTCAACAACAATAACACATATAGGTAACACAAAATACTCTTGATTTAAAAGTATACGTACAACATAAAAATTATTTAATTTGATAAAAAAATTTCAAAAAATACTTAACTTTGAACATTTTTACCAAATTATCAAATTTGAAATTTAATCTAAATTTTACCAGAAGAATTACAAGTACAAGGCTAATGCCAGTTTTAAATTAAACGAGAACACGTAATTACATTTATCATGGGATCGTCATGAGCTTATCTCTTTATGTAATATTCATATAATTAGCTAAAATTATATTTTCAGGCTCCCAAATCTTGGCCAAATAAAGTGTTGATCAACTTGTGGGGTTGCTTCAGTGTCATTTTTGTGTCTTCCTACACGGCCAACATCGCTGCTCATTTCGCTGGACTGTTCTTTCACCTGAGAGTGTACGATTTTCATGACGCCAGTGTAAGTTAAAAGATATTTGTAAACTAATCACCTTCTTACAAGTAGTTTTAGATTCAAGATTGTTCTGAATCCGAATGAATGGGTAAAACGTAATCAACATTTCGTAAATAAATATAATTTTAAATACACTTGCTCAGGGGTCGGCAGTCTGATAGCTGTGTGGTGTGCCAATACCAATCTACCATATTATGTTCAGAGTACCATAATGCAGGAAATATTTTAAACAATTCGATTTCCGCTGGAATGCATAGAATTAGGAAAGAAAAGTCAAGTGCGTGCGTGCGTGCGTGTGTGCGTGTGTGTGTGGTGTGTGTGTGTGTGTGTGTGTGTGTGTGTGTGTGTGTGTGTGTGTGTGGTGTGTGTGTGTGTGTGTGTGTGTGTGTGTGTGTGTGTGTGTGTGTGTGTGTGTGTGTGTGTGTGTGTTGTGTGTGTGTGGATCCTACAACACAGTCAAATAAAAAAATTAAATTTTGTAATTGCGAATTTTGTTTCCGCAAAGCTTCACTTAATCTCGCATCGCAATATCAGTGTATAATTTGTCCTTTAGTTTAACAGAATTCTAAATTTCCTGGGTTTTTTTGGGGGGTGCAATTTTTTGTAAACTCAAAATATATTTCATGCTTGTTAACCTATTTATGTAGAAATAAAAGCAGCAAAACAGAGTACATACAATTTCTCCAAACAATTGACTTGCTCCTGCAATGTCATACACAATTTAAACTAGTTGTCGATTTATCGATAGAGTTATCTTCCAGATCATTTCATAATTCAGTAAACTTTGCTTTCAATAATTATGATTGTTTTTTTTCACATCTCAGCAGTGAGTGATGTTTTATTTTGCAATTATTTTGATTTTATTTAAATATTTAACGCTAAGAATAAGCCTCATTTAAACAGAGAATTCTATTTTATTTTTACAAAAATCATAAAAACTCCATGCAAGTAGATTGAGCAAACAATTTTATGACAAAGAAATGAAAGTAATAAATAGCTTTTAAATAAAAAGAGGAGAGAGAGAAAGTGATTTAACTTTAACTCATAACTCTATAGAGTGTCTTGAAGATTGGCTTCGCTTACCACATGAGGCAGGCGTACCTTAGGTTGCCGACTCCTGCGCTAGCTGGTAATTATATATTTACGTCATCACTAACTCTTATTTCTATAACAAATCAGCAACCAAAATTATCGTAATTTTTTTCAAAAATAAAATTTTAATTTTGCGCCAATTATTTTAAGACTTTATGTATATTTTTGATTAAAATTAAACATTTGTGTTAGCAAATTCATAAATAGTTGCCATCACTTTGTTTTCAATCGATAAAATACAACCTCTGACAAGTTCGGTGGATAGTCCTATAACATTAACGAAAGTTACCTTAATGTCCTTCGAAATAGTCACCTCTCATAACTATATAGACCGCTGAGATCTGCTGTACATGACCTGGAAACTTTGCAAGAAGTCTTCTTTTGAGATGAAGTTCAAAAGTCTCGTCTCGTTTCGTTGAATGTCAGAAATATTTTAAAATCTCTTTCCTTTCAAAGAGAGTTTGAATCATGGGAATAGGAAGAAGTCTGGAGGATTGAGTTTTGGCGAGAATGGTAGATGTTCAATTTGCCCCCCCCCCAATTTTTTGCCAGGAACTGTTTGATGATATTGGCTGTGTGAGAGCTAGCTTTGTCGTGGACAAAAAACTATGAACCTTGTGCGTAAAGGGGTCGTACCCTGCATAGACGTTTCACGAAACGGATCAAAATTTCTATGAACCCTTGTAGCTATCCATGCGCACAGTTAATCGACGATCTTTTGTGATTAATTTACTCACTTTCTCACTGAGTTCGTTACTGACAGAGGTCGCCGGGCTTTCGCTACGAGGGTTTTCAGAAACACTTTCCCGGCCTTTTCGAAAACGGGCGAATCTCTAGTACACACACATCATGAACAGTGATTGATCTTCATAAACACGTACCAGCATCGAATAAGTTTCTTTCGGTGTCTTGCGAAGCTTAAAATAAAACTTTAAATTAATCTTTTGCTCGTTCATTTTCCTGTTCTCAGTTAAAAAAACCAATGCACTATATAAGCACTTTGTAAAACAAGTCTTACACATAACACAAACGACGCTCAACTGAAAAACGGTGGCGGCACCTGCCACTACACATGTGCAACGTTTTGTTTCGCCAGTGTTACCAGATCGGCAGTGTGACTTATAGCACCGAACTTTTTTGTCAGAGGTTGTATAACTACAGTTTATTTTCGAATATAAGCCGATCCGTGTATAAGCTGAGAGGGGTTTTTTTTCATCAGAAAATTTTCCGAAGTTCAAAACCAGTATATAAGCTGAGTTGACAAGTAAGTTCTTGTAGCTATGGTAGCAAAAATGTCGCTAATCGGATTAAATAGATGGAATACTTTTCAGTCAAATTCCTGTAAAGTAAAACGGCAACGACGTTACTTTTACACATTAAAATCCTATCGGAAGCTAAAACATTTTTGAAGTTATTACTTCTTTAGGCGTGTTTTTGTTGTAGAGTGAATCTAAATTAAGCATCAGGTTTGGCCACGTTACACTCATTTGGATTTTCTCGGCTTCAGTCGACAATCGTGCTCGGATCGGCGATGCTCGTTTAGTTTTGAATTGAAAACTTTTTGGGAGTGTGTTGTTGTTCTTTTCGCAAAAAATTCATGCGCACTTTTTCCTTTGAATTTTTATTTTCTTCATTTAAATATTACTGTCATGCAACCCACTTCCGCTCAACTACAGCGAATGAAGGAGAGGAGAGGAGCCCAAGCGAAAATAATTGGGGTGAAAAGATTTTTCTTATGTATAAATGAAATCGAAGATGAGAAGAAACAATAAATGTGATCAGTTATTTTTTATTATATAGTAGAAAGAGCATTTATATATATATATATATATATATATATAAGCACAAAAATGGGCCAAAAGAATTAAAATCCAAATAAAAGAATAAGAAATAAAAGAATTAAAGAACAAATCCTCTCCTTTTGTTTGCTTAGATAATTTTTAGAAAAGTAAGCGGGCTCTCTCAGGACATAAGTTTTCCTAGCCTTACATAGTATACGGCGTTATATAAGTTATATAAATGGTGCTACGTATTATCGCTACGATATTGGCTGACTATTAATGAAAGAAAGAACATGATTGTCAATGAAGCACGTACGACGCATGAAAAATCATGGTTGCCAACTTGGGAGTTATCTTGAACGATGGCATTGTTGCGATAGTACATAAGTATTATATAAACATATACAGGGTGTCCAGCCTTAATGTGACCCAATAGCTAATTCCCAAACCGTTCGGTTTAGACATGTACTTCCAATTTGAAAAATGTTTTAAAAAAGGTAAGGAATGTTTTTACGTGCTTTTCAAACCAAAAAGAGTATTTAGAAAAAAAATTACAAAAATTAAATTTTTATACGTTCCCCAGGTCCTATCACTTATATTTAGGAAAAGATGCAGTACACAAAAAAAAGGAAACACAAAGTTTCAATTTATTACGATAAAAACTGGCCGAGTTATGGAACTTTGAAAATCGTATATTTCCTCAATTTTTACGGCCGTTTTCAAGAAGCTAGTTAGGGGCCGTCTCCAAAGTGAAATTAATTGGAACTCTGCCAGAAAACGTTCGCTCTTGCACGTCCCTCTTACGTAAATCGTTTTTAAATTTAAAAGTATATAAATTACGTTAATAATATAATAATTGAGTACTTAAGAAATAAAATTTATTCTGTGCGTGTAAAATATAGACAAAATAAAATATTTTGGACGAAGCAAACATTTCAAAAGGAGTTCCAAAAAAAATAGGCTTATTTGCTGCGGTACTGATCATGGTGATTATTAAAAATCTGTTGTGTTGTTGCTAGTAATTGCAATATTACGAATTCTAGTACGGGAGAACGAGATATATACAAATGAAGAATACTACGAAATGGTACTGTTGTATGTACAGTGTAATCGAAATAAGAGAGAGGCGGCAAGACTTTATGCAATTAAATTTCCCAGTCGAAGACATCCATCTTTTTGTACAATTGCCCGTGCTGTTCAACGCTTGTATAAAACCGGGAGTTGTCATAGACATATTCTTTTGTCTCGTGCCACACCTTCAAGCTTGCGGATACCGCTGAGGATGTTCTAGGATATGCCCTGGCTCATCCTGAAAGTAGTGTCCGGGATATTAGCAAAGCTTGTTCCTACTCAAAATCGACGGTGTGGAACATATTATATACGTACGGTGCATATTCTTATCATTCAGTCTGGCACAGGAACTAATGCCCGGAGACCAGGAGCGTCGTTTTGATTTTTGCAATTTCGTGTTAAATACATTGGATGAAAATCCAGATTTTTTTAATGAAGTTTTGTGGTCGGATGAATGCTAGTTCTCGAGGCAAAGCACTATTAATACGTAGAATACGCAATATTAGTCCCTCGAAACCCACATCTAATACGGCCACATCTAATTGGCCCAATGTATTTCGATGGACCTCTCTCTCTCTCTCTCTCTTTAACATCAGAATCATACACGGAAATTTTATCTGGATCATTAGCCGATTTTTTAGAAGATGAAGTTTCCTAAGTCCTCTGGATTTCTTTCTCTGGGGCTTCCTAAAAAGCAAAGTGTACGAACGTGAATCCACGAGTAAATCCGATTTACTCAATCGAATCAGCATGGCATGCAGGTCTGTGACACCAACTATGTTGCAGAAACTACAAGCGGAGTTTCTGACGCAGGTTCGATACTGCATTTCTGCGGAGAGAGAAGGCAGTCATTTTGAACATTATTTAAGTTAATTTGGTCATTCTGATATAATAAAGCCCCTGATTCATGATTGGCGCATCATTCTACATAATGCTATAATTTGAACGACAAATCCTGTATTCTTTTGCTGCTATTTGTTAAAATAAGTTGTTTTAATCTTTTCGGTACAAGTAGTATTTCTTTAATTTAACTTTTATTGTTTGCCATACAGCAATACAAATTGTCAATCTATGAAGTTTAAAACGATGTTTCAATATTACTATGATGTTTTTCTTTTGCTCTTTCTGTAGAAAGTGAATTACTGTTCTCTAAACTCAATGTATATACGACCCCCTTTTCTGAGCAATTCAGATGCTTCAATTTTATGTAGGCATAACTCGGTCAGTTTGTATCGTAATAAAATGAAACTTTTTGTGTTTACTTTGTTTTTGTGTGTACTGCATCTTTTCCTAAATACAAGTGATAGTACCTGGGGACCGTACAAAAATTTAATTTTTGTAATTTTTTACTAAATAGGCTTTTTGGTTCGAAAAGCACGTAAGAACATTCCTTATATTTTTTAAAACATTTTTCAAATTGGAAGTGCATATCTAAACCGAACAGTTCTGGAATTAGCTATTGGGTCACATTAAGGCTGGACACCCTGTATATTATGCAAATATATTCTACATGAATAATTTACATGCAAATATTTTAGATAATTAGACGAATTGACTTTTAAATCTTATATACTTATATATAAATGTATAAGAATGCACAATTATTTAAACTTCGCCCTTTACAGAAAAGGGATGAAATAAACAAATCCACCGATGAATGGGTATGGAAAAGAATTATTTAGCTCCCGCATGTGAAAATATCGTAAAAGAGAAAGTAGTACATCCGAACAATTGGATTTTCGTGCCCATTATGAATCAGAACTTTTCACTTCAATCGTGTGGTTATAAGCACACACACACAATTTTTTATTAATATTAATGTGTTTTATTGTGCAACTTCTGATTAAATCATACTTTCTGTGCCCCATTTTGTTTGGAAAAGGAACGAGAAAAGAAATTAATCGTATTCGCAATAGAAGTGCTTAAAATAATTTCCCAAAATAACCCAACAGTCGCACGTGCTTGACAATATCGAATGAATAATGGTCAGTAATGATGGCAGAATATTCGTCATTTAAATATATTTGTAGCGACTGCACGGGTGCTGCAGATATCTGGTGTCTCTGATATTTCAACTCCATCGACACTATAAACTTAATATCAACTTATCAAATTCTTCAATTTTGCTCTATAATTTAAGTAATTTTTTCGTTTACATGCATTTCTACAAATGATGATGGTTGCAGATTTTTGAGTAAACAAAAACGACTGTCTAAAAGAAAAGTTTTGATTGCAATTCTGCTAAATAATTATGTTTTAAGAGATTTATTTGTAGCAAAAAAAATGATGCTCAGGAGTTTTGTTTCTTTTTCAGCTTCTAAATCAGAGGACTGGGACTGCTAAAGGAAGCGCTGCAGAATCCTATATTTACGCTCAAAATCCTCAGCTTTGGCAGCACATACAGAAATATGGGTTCGCTGATCTTGAAGAAGGCCTCGAAAAGCTTAGGTGTTGTGTTAAATTCTAACTTTTGTATGATTATGAAATCGATATGTTTTTCATTCTTGTGGATTTTTTTTCTTTTCTAGTCGAAAACTCTATAATTTTTATCAAACATTTTTTAAATGTTCCTCTATCTCTTCCCCCTATTTACCCATGTAGTTTAAATTATCCTATCTAAACATAAAAAAATACATGTGATACATCAATGTTTTATTAAAATGCAGCACTATTGGAAATCTCGGCATGATGCTGATGTAATAAATTACACTAGACCATCCATCAATTTATTGGTAAATTTTAAGAACAAAACATTGCTAACTAATACATACAGTACAATAAGTCATGTTTCTAGAAACCGTGTTTATAATCAGGAATCAGTAGTATATTTTAGTTTATTTCCTGTGAACATTTCCTTTTGAATTGCCTCTTGTATATCGAAGCTCGAGTATCCCGAGTTATCCCTGTCCAGCGGTAGTTTGCGAGCATTGATTCATTCTGACAACCCTGATATATACGTTCCATTGCTGTGATATCTTGATGAAACCTTTCACCGTGTTCACATCGCTTACAGTTTCACAGTTTATAGAAAAAAATTAAAGGTGGGAGTGTAAAAAATAGATCTTTAGAGAATACTGCATACTAGGTCATGAAAATTGTGTAGGAGTACTTTCATTAACTGTTGATAGTTCTCATCTTTTTGCAGTTTAAAAATCTTTATACTACACTTATCTTTGAGACCCAAATATACCTTGAGTTGTAAGACGAAAAACAGCAAATATTACTTGAATCGTGCACTATTGCCTGTTCTTTGTTCTACTGATGCTCTCAAAACACACCTGAAGAAAGGTGGCGTGGTTACACGCCTTTCGTTGAAATAAAAATCGTTCCTGAGGCAAGAGCTTTCATCTACCAGCTCAAATAAACATCAAAACGATTATACACAGAAAGTAAAGGTGAGTAAAAATATAGCTATTTATGAATAGCGAGTTCTGATTCTTGAAAACAAGAGCTAATCTGAAGTTTTTATGGTGATTTTCGTTTTTTAACAGACTAAAATACTTCATTATAAACTACTTTTGAGCCCGAAACAATTTGATGTTGCCTAGTGTTATAAGAACAAGGACGGACCGCCTTATCAATTGTATTAATGATACACGGTCCCCGAGGTAAAAGGGTCCCGACATATTTAAGCAAAACAATCCTAAAATGTTAAAGGGCCCTCAAGGAATTTTGATACAGGAACCACTCAGGACTTGCTACACCAGAGGATGAGGAACAACGATTTACAGATGAAAATGCAGAAATTTTCAAATTTGGAGTGTATTATGGCCAACAGGACATTTCAGCAAATATGCTTTATTTTTAAATTGTAACGTGTTTAAATTAAAGTAGTGTCTATAGCCTAAAAAATTATTTACTTTGCTGCGAAAAATAATTTAGAAAAATTTCTAGTCTGTGATTGATTTTTGAAAAATCCCCCCAGAATAGTGGCCACTTCATAGACACACATAACAATCTTCCATGTTAGTAATAAAACACCTATTTCATTTTAATCAGCTGACTTTTTAAGAAACGGGTTTGACAGAGATTTTAAATGTACTGTATGCATGGCTATTCGTGTTCCGAAATTTTTCTGATAAAGCAGCACCATACAGCCAAAAGTCACAGGACACTTTGGGATTTCAGACATTTCCTTAGATTATTCGAAAAATTACAGTTAAAATGTTGCGTAACTTAGGTCATGTGAGGAATTTATACTTTCAGATGAAGTTTCAATGATTTGAGAATTTTTGGGACCAGACACAAATTTAAAAAAGAATATATAAAGTATTCTCTTATCACTCTCCTCTGTATTATTAAGAACTGAAAAATAGATTTGTCCCTTTCCCATTGTATTTAATTAACTATTTTCAGTGTTTGTGTATTCTTCTTTGTTAAAATATAGTTCCAATATTCAGAAATATAAACGTTTCATTGAAAAATTCCGAAATTTATCAGATATTTCTTAAAATGCCTTTTGGAAAATGTTATATTGAAATTTATCTTGTTTCTAAATCTTATTGGGAAGAAAATAAATAAAACACAAATTTTTTTAAAGCATAAATTTCTGGTTCAGACTTTTTTGTTAAATATTTCTGTACATGATTACCAGTTTCAGTATTTTAAAGAACATGCTTTATTTCATGTTATAAAAACATCTGGCTGTACCAATTAGAATTTCGGAATAGCATTTGTAATTGGTTAGAATTACTATTATAAGAGAACTCATCTTTCTATTATTTTAACGAATATTAAAATACCCATGTGTCTCATAAATTCCTAAAATTTAAAAAGTCAGAGATTCCCGTTTTTACAGCTGAAGAAGCCCCTTTATGAGTTATTATAATAAACGAAAATAAAATTGATTGAAAAAGAACAAAACAAACAAGTTTATATCAAGGCTAAGATTTTATATAAAGATTAAAACACAAATATACGAGTCTCGTTTTTGTTCTGTTAGTACATTCATTCATACAAACATTTAGTTTCTACAAAGCATAACAAACGAGATTTTGTACACGTTTAACCAGCATACTCTATGTAAAATTGCGTATCGTTTTTAAAAGAACAAGCTAATGAAAATTCAGAAGATTATCACATAAAATGAATATTTTTTATATAATTAAATAGGTACAATGTGTCTCGTTAAATCTTATTCGTTAATTTGAATTTGCTTTTGTTATACAGATTATTTTCTTCACTTGTCTTTCCTATTTAGACGGGGTTTTTTTTTTGTTTGTCTGTTTCAAGTAGATATTTGAAGGAACATAATTGATAAATCACCGTGAAGAAAAAACATTTTGCATCAATATCTGTTCCTTTGAAAATTTAAAAACTCGGACAAATTTTGTTTATTTAATCATATGTACTATATGCAAAACTGCCCATTAAGAAAGTATAAGACCATTTTAAAAAATTTCATAAATTGCAAAATAAATAAAGGTCCCGATTAAAATTTAAACATGAAATACCAGATGAGCCAAAAGTTTGTTCAAGCTTTAAAAATACACAAAAAAAAAAAAGATGAAACGATTTGCATGAAAGGGTTCACAAGAAAGGCGGATATTTTTTAGGGGCAAAAAAAAAAACATTTTTAATTAAAAATATCTACGGTGCATGGCGCTGATGGTCCAAAGCACCATGAACAGGACCACACTATGATCCATTACTTTATTCTTGTCATAACAATTGTTCAACATATCTCCAAAGCATTGTTCAACGCAACTAATGAGGCCATGCGATCTTACAACCTCGACCAATCACTCTGTCCTCACCAAAGGTAGCATATATTCATAAGAATATAAAATATGTGTAGAATGTACAATTTCTTTCACCCTATTATTTTAATGTAATCACTTTTTCCTTGAAATATATATTTACTATCAGTGGCGTAACTGAGAACATTTGGGCCCCCCTGCAAAGTCAGGTTTGGGGCCCCCAAGTTGGATTTTACAAAGTGTAGGTACTTGGCATCAGTCATTCTTTGGGCCCCCTAGAACCTTGCCCCCCCCCTTGTGATGCGGGGTTGTACGTTACGCCACTGTTTAATTCTCTCCTTATTAGACAAGGTAGGCATTATGAAGGATATATAATTACGCTTATCCTTTCTATTGCCTCCCGTCTGAAATCGAGAGCTATCATTTATGGCCTTCAATTTAATACATTAAATGAAGACCTGATTGTCTTTGGATAATCATATTAAGAAAGTGCTATTATTTCATATTTCAGACGTGGCGAACTGGGTGTACTGATTGGAGACACAGTGGTGCTGGATTACTTCAGAGGCAACGACCCGGGATGTAGTCTTCATCTACTAGGGCAATCCATATTTGACGACGCTTATGCTGTAGGCATGCAGAAAGGATTCAGGCTAAAAGTAAACTTCAGTTCATTTCTATAATTTGAATTCAAAAAAGAGAGAGGGTTGGCACTAATTTGATATCAGTACGTTAGACGCTAAGTTCTTGTTGATATTCGCCAGGTTGGTCAATAACATTACGATATAGTAACTTTGAGTTTTAATGTTTGGTACTGTGATTACAATGCGTATATATATATATATATATATATATATATATATATATATATATATTATGTATATTATAACTAATTTTTTCTTGGTTATATTTTTATGGTGGTAACCTTATTGATTTCACATGATTTTAATTCGATTTTTTTTTAATTTAATCATTTTCATATTTTACTTGGTCTGGATTGCAGCTTTAGTCTTCTGTCATTTATTTGAGCATTATTGGAGAGTAGCAAGACCTTTTTTAAAGAATATGGGGGATCAACTTTCAGTTTTTATGAACCATTTGCCATACTCTATGTATTTTGTTTTCAAAGAGTTCTATTTCTTTTTTTCTTTGTCATGTCTTGGTAAAAATTTCACTCATTTCGGTCGTCATGGAATGTTATGAGTAAACAAGTGAAATGGAAAGTACTGAAAATTGTTTACAGACAGGATAAGAAATTTGACGGCCGTAAGTTTTATTATTGATCTTACAGTGCAAATCTGTGAGCTCAAAATAGTAAATCCATCAAGTATAGTTCTTTTTTGGCTGACAGCAAATTGCGAATTTCCATTTACTTTATTTCAATTTTAATTTTGCTAAATGAACTTTTAAATGTGTTCCTCGTTCATAAAAAGATCGGAATTTTCTAAACCGTTTTTTTTTTAATTTATTATTATTTTTTTTTTTTTACTATTCCCACATTCCGTTTCTCATTTTTTGTTCCGCTAAATTCGTTCTATTCTGAAGCTACTGGAAATCTCTATCATGAATAGGTACTGCCATGTGTTGACTAAAGGAAGAATTTATATGAGGTATTTCACTTTGTATCTCATGTGGTACAACTGGACCCAAACTTGTTTTTGCTGTTCAGCCTTCACAAAAAATTGTGAAATTTTTGTATCCCATGTGATACAAGGGGGCCGAGGAGGTTAAAGGCTCTTGCGCCATAAAACTGCACAGTAACTCATTCACTCGATAATTAAAATCAAACCTTTAGCATCCATCAATATATCGCAAGTAAATTTTTCCCTTGAGTTCCAAAAATCATTTTAAGAAAGGAATGTGAATTATGCAACTCTCAATTGTACTATTCAAGAAAACAACTGAAGGCTAACTCTAAAAGAAAAAGAAAAATTATGTTAATTCGCATTAAATACAAAACTGAAATCTCAACAACAATCTCAAGTTTTTCAACAAGAACTGTGAAATGCTTAATCTAAAAGATCGTCTGTCTTTTTAAAAATGTCTGCTAATTTCAAATAACGAATAACAATCAAGTATAGAGATCTTTTCACGCGAATTTTGGCCTAAGGACAGTTAAGAACTGATTTTTCCCATCCAATGTCGATCCACCTTTTCCACCGTGGTGAAGGGCCTTCAACTAACACTGTTAAATGACTTTCGTCCAAAAACCGAAACAATCAGGCGCATTAAATTATACAGTTGGTTTCATGAGCAACTTATGGGAAAGCCATCATAATCCGATTCAAATTCGGACTTGTAGCCAAATCCTCTTTCATTTTGCCACTTGCAATGCCATTTATTGATACACTTTGAGGTATTTTCTTTTGCCATACAGTTTCACTCTTTTACAAAGAAGAATTTGAAGTCATGCTGACCATTAGTTCTTTTTTACAGCATTTTAAAAGCGGAACTTTGATTATAATCGAATTCTGTATTATTCAAATGACAATGCTTCCAAATTTTTATAAGTTCATTTACTCGTGTCTTTTCATCAAATTTTATTGCACGTTGCATTGCCTAAATCAGAAATTCAAAACAGTCACTTTTATTAAAAGAGAAAATGAGTAATTATGGCTTTCACTTTTTCTATGTTTACACAGAAGTCCATCTCCACACTAATTCTCCGCTACAACGAGTACGGTCTCATGGAACAACTTCAGAAGAAATGGTTCGGGAGAGTGCCTTGCTTCAATCACTCTGTGCATCGACTCAACAAACCGCAACCTCTGAGCCTGCGGTCAGTTGCTGGGGTGTTTCTCATGTTGCTTCTTGGAGGTGCCTTCGGCGTTCTCATCCTCTTCATAGAACACGCTGTTTTCAAACACGCTTTACCTGAACTACGAAAGAAACCTCAGGAGTGTTTTTGGAAGAGTCCTAATGTCATGTTTTTTAGTCAGGTTGGTTACTGGAAATCTAATCTGAACTTGTCTCTTTAAGAAAAGTAATTGTTTCATTTTATAAAATATTTAGTTCCATTTAAATTTCTTTTCCTTTTTTTTACTAATTTAATTGACTATTAAAGTTGTACAGCATAGCAATTTCGTTTAGTCAGAAAATTCTCTTCGATTTTGTTATCGTCTGCCTTCATTCAATATAATTCATGTAACTCTAATTTATCTGATTAATTAATTTATTTGCTGATATATAATCGTTTGTTGTTAAAATTATGTTGCTTAAGTTGGCATTTTTTGTAATTATTCCAAATGTATTTTTGAAGTGGAGGAAAGAATTGTAATGCATAATCGACACTAGTTAAATTTGATATGTTCTTTGTTTTTGTATACTTTCAAGATGTTATCATTCATCTGGAGATCTCTTTGATCATTTGAGTCATTATAAGAAAAACGGTGACCGTAAAATAAACTGAGAAAGTATAATCTATGATATATGATATCCGTGGAAAAAAAGCACTTTGGGAAATAAAAGTAAGCTGTACAGAAAAGGAATAATTGATAGAACAGAATAAAATAAATGCAAAGAAAAAAACAATAAATAAAGGCTAACCCAACAAGTAAGATGTATTGCCAACGAAGTAAGATGTGTATTGCCAACTTTGGAAATCTATGCTTCCTGTTCCTTCTTGTAATTAATTGGATATTTGTTTTTAATTATTCCAGCTTTCAGCTTGGTGCTTAGGCAGAAGAAAAGTCTCAAAGTATAGAAATATATCCAATATATTCATTAAATTAAAGAATTTCCTCAACTATGCCTTAAAACTCATTAACCATTTTGTTGATAACGTAGTATTTGTATCGATTTTTCAGAAACTGTATAGATTCATTAATACAGTGGAGCTCGTTTCACCGCATCATTCAGCAAAAGAAATTGTCAGTAACATCAGAGAGGGACAAATTTTCAGCCTCTTTCAAAAGAGCGTAAAAAGGGTAAGTTGATCTCTTTTGTGTCAGATAAGTATTGATTTTTGCATCATGAGTAAAAGGAATATTCGAAATTAACTTTAAAAGCCAAGACATAATATTGTTTGTACTTATAGTTTTTTGAAGTAATGTTAAAGTTTTACATAGAATGTAACGTTTCACTCAGGCAATTGAAATCAAAAAGCTAGCCACTTTCGATTATAGCACACAAAAATGCCTTACCATTGAATTAATCTCTTACAATTGACCTGTTAAATTCTCTCTCAATTACGAAATAGAATTTCAGAAGAAAGTGCAGACTTTTTACTCAGTAATACTGCTTCATTATTTTACTACTGTTGCAAATTTGCACGGAAGAAAAGTAGCCGACGGCTCCAATTATTTAAATGATAACAACAGATGTACTAATGGACACAATGACAAACAGATATATTACTAAATATATTAAGAATTGAAATATATATGCTTAAAAAAATATTGGCTTTTGTTCGAAGAGAAAAAATACATTAATCTTTCATGATTAATTGTATGTGCGGGTGTGTTAGTGTGTTTTTTTCGCGCTTACGTGTCAGTCTGTTTCTTTCTCGTGCCCTCAAGTATTATTGGGTACTCTTACTCCATTCTGGAGACTAATGTTATAGAATATGTATCTAATCAGTGCTTCTCAAACTTTCATTATTGGCGACCCAATTTTCAATCAGAATTTTTATCGCCCCCCCTTATACAATAATAATGTATAAATGCAAAAGTAATGCATGTGCGCTAAAGCTACAATACGATCTAATTATAAACCGTACAAATTAACAAAATAAGTATTAAATTTGTATATATGTTTCTTTTTAATATATATTTAAGCAAATTACTTTAAAGTAATTGAATAATAATAATGTTATTATTTATTCCTTCGCTATTTTTTAAATTGGAGCAGATTGCAAAATGAAATTTAATTAAAGATATATTTCCTCCATCATCCATTTCTAAAAGTAGAAATGTTATTAGAAAAATAGTCTATAGTCTATGTTGCTCTCCATCATATCCATCACATCTAGCATTCTCGCAAACGTCTGATTGAGTCCGGGCAACTTATTGGACATCTGCGCAAAAACATGTAAAAATGCTGTACTCGTAAAATTCCAGTTATTCTAATCAAGTCGATTCTTCTATAGTTACCGAATCTACCTTGAACGTACATTTTACAATGTGCGCTTTAGTTCTAATTCACGGTATTAAATATTCGCGACAGTAGATTAACAAAAAAAACATGGATAAATTTTTAAGTCGTAAGCGAACATTCGATGATAATAAAGCATCAACAAGTGCACAGACAAGCATAGTTCCGAAAATTAATTCAAGGAAATATTCTCAAGAATATTTAAATTCTCGATTTACCTCTACTAAAGTAAATGGAAAAGTTGTGAAGAATGTGTGCTATCTGTTCAAAAATATATTGGTAACAGACAGTATGAAACCTAATAAACTTAAAGACCTTGAAACGCCAAGACTCGAGAGTTCTTTGAATTAAATTAATATCATATAAAAACAAACAAAAAACATTAAAAAAACATTGTCAGTGAATGAAAAGCTTTACTTACTTCTTACAAAGTATCATACAAAATATCCAGATGTAAAAACCCTCACACTATGGCGAAGAGCTTATTTTGCCAGTAGCAATTGAGATTGTAGAAACCATGTTTGCCGACAATTTTGCCAAAGAGTTGCAGTCTATGGGTACAACTCTTTGGCAAAATCAACTGTAATTTTAAGCCTCACCGAATTACCATTTAGAATTAATATTACATAATGAAAAAGAATGTAAAATCCCGAAGAAAAATAATTGGGATATTTTTAATAATTAAAGCTAGAGGACTTCAGAATGTATTAACCCGGAGCAGGTAGGTGCGCACTCGATACTTAAGTTAATGATTTAAAAAAAAAGAAGTCACCCAATCCTTTTTTTTTATAATTATTTTTATTGTTCACGATAAAAAACACTATTCTAGTGAATAATTTAATCAAGACAATACTTACCTACTTCCAAGACTTTTCAATTCTTTGATAATTTGAGAAAAATACAATAAAACTGAACTAAAATGTTTTTAATGTTCGAGACTTTAATAAAGGATGCAAATCTCAGACACTTTTTGCTAACATTACAGGAATGTTATTTTCAGGCAAAACTGCCATATTTTGTTCAAGTTATTGTACTTTTGCTGTCCTTGATGATTGACAAATATCCAGTTGAACTTTTTTCTTGCTTGTGTCTTTTTGACAGGGCGAAATGTGTCTTGTGGTACACTTATGACTTCATATTTTTCTTGATGGAATTCTTTAGGTAGCGATTGAAATTTTCCTTTCGTTTCATGTTCATCGCTTTTCTCAAATTTATTTTCACTATCATGATTAATATGCATTATTTCATCAGGTTTTTCCCTTGTCTGATCAGTTTCAACTTCTTCAATAGAGATCACTATGCCATTTCTTTTATATATATATATATATTCTGCTCATTTACATTTATCGCAGGGGAAAATGTAGCATGTTCATAAAAAATATTTCGAAACAAAAGTAATCGCTCGGGAACTCGGTCAAAAAAGAACTTAAGATTGTAAAGAAACGTTTGCCATTCCCAAAAAAGAGGAGATATGTGACAAATACATTTTAGTTCCTCTGAAGATTGTCATATAAGATACTGTCAAGTCATTGGTAACAAGTAAACAGTTTTTCCGGAATTAACGACTTCGTGAACCTGGATTATTTTGTGCCTCGCGTGACCACTCCCGGGATAAAAGTGTATTCAGTATAAAAATATTGATTTTAGTTCTAAAAGATATTTGTGTTAGGCGTTTTTCATTATGCTTTAGGTGTTTCAGAAAACTCATAAAAAAAATAATCCATCAAAATGCTTCTGTGCATTTCGAATTATAAGGAAACT